>CM066731.1:99332000-99369500 GCA_033961575.1 Aselliscus stoliczkanus
TTTGAAGATCTGACTTGCGGACTGGGTATAGAGTAAAGGAGACAACATAGGTAAGAAGACTGTTTAGTGCAAGGATTGCATATGGTAAGCAATTAATGTTCGATACTTTTTTTGCATTCATTAATACATTTTCAATAATTTCCCAAGTTGTGAGCAAGATGCGTGTATCAGGAGCAGAGTACACGGAAGAAGAGAATCTAAATGGAGAGAAGAGAAAGTGCAGATGAAAAATTTCTTGGTGCTTCAGTTGCTACAGCAAGTATTGGTAAAACTGTCCTACAACCTCCTTTAGATATTAATGTCTCATCAGCTCAGGAGTATGAAAAGGTCCACCAGATAGGTCACTTCACGGAGCTGCTGTGTGACCAGTTTTGAATGAATGTCACTGTTGATATGGCTTTCTCTTTTCCAGAGGAACAAAACACAAAGAAAGCCCTCTCCAGGACAAGTTTCAAGGCCTGTTAGAAATGCTTGGGGAAGCCCACTAAACTGCAATCTGTTATGTAAATATTCTACGGTTACAGGTAACCAATTTTCGGGAATTCATTTGATAATAAACAATATGCTTACAATACAAATATATTAATTCTGCATTATGAACTGACAATCTGAAAGAATAAAATGCTCAGCTATTATGTCACAAAAAGAACAGAACTTGAGAGCAAAGGGTGGGGAGTTTTCACCTATATTATGTACTAAATCTCTAGAAGTTTCACTGGTAACTATTTAATAAGTTCAATTTAAATAGGAATTGACTTGGGCATTCATCTCTGTTTAACATGTTGGACTAGTTTACTTGATTAAAATCAAGATGTCCTGGAACTGGGCCGGCCGAGTGGCGCGGTGGTTAAGCGCTGGCTTGGGAAGCCAGCGGCCCCAGTTCAGTCCCACATATGAGGGCCAGTGATGCTGCCCTCAAAAAAAAAGATGTCCTGGAATTAAATTTCCACGTGAATAAGATTCAGAAAAAATCCAAAATGACATTGAATGATCAGAACTTTTTGAGGGTAAATTTTTTTCTCTAACATCAAGGTTCATGATTCACCTGACAGCTAGAATGATAACTGAAGTTAATAAATGGAAGGTTTGTGGTATGAAAAATATTATCATATAACTGAGAAACAAAATTGGCTAGTAATTTATTTAAAACTTTGACTTTATCTACTTAAAAGTAGCAACAGTTTTATACTTTTTTCAATAAGGAGGGTTTAAAAGCACCTACCACAATGTCTCAACAGAGAATGTACTAAATAAATGTCAGGTTTAAATTTTAGTGGAATACAAATGAGTTCTTCACAGTAGATTCAGATTTTTTATTTCCAAGTACTTGTTTGTGACAATGAATCCTATCTAGTCAATGTTTATGTAATATTCCTTTCCTCTGTCCCAGGCTTGGGTCCCAGGAAAAGCAAGCAAGCAATATACCATTCATAAGGAAAATTAAGCATTATATCTTTGGTGTCTGTCTAGGAATAAATTAAACAGGTTGAGGTAATGCACAGGATCTCAAGAAGTAGCTTATGGGGCCGGCCGAGTGACATGGTGATTAAGCGCTGGCTTGGGAAGCCAGCAGCCCCGGTTCGGGTCCCACATATGAGGGCCACTGACACTGCCCTCAAAAAAAAAAAAAAAAAAAGTAGCTCATAATTTCCTTCTTAATTTAAACTATTCTATTAATATATGTTAAACTGCAGACAGATGTAACAAACACACTTTATCAATGACACATTCATGATCAACACATAATCAAATGATTCAATTTAATTTCCCAACCTTAAAATCAATCAACCCAAAGACTGTTCACACTTATAATTTCATGGTATTGCATTTTCAAAGTATTACTAGTACTTAATATAAACAAATGAAAGACTTGTGGGGCCCAATTAGGGAAGGAAAATGAACTAAATTTCCACATATATCATGAAGATAAAAAAATTCATGAAGAGCTTCACTTTGACGGAACCTAACACACTGACAGTGGTAATGTCATGAGATGTTTGGTCAAGAGACCAAAAAGTTAACACACTGGAAACTTGACAAGCCAGGAAGCCAACAGGAAGATAATTAATCACACACTGAGAGAAACCATTGGATGGTTAGTATCTCGTTGCTAGGCAACGTTTTGAGGCAGCAGATCTCACATCTTAAAGGATCTGAACATTTTATTTTTAAATTTTAAAAATACAGCATGTTTCTCAAATTGATTATACATAGTTGTATTTGTCAACTTTTGGGTCTCTTGATTATCTATATAACTGTCTAATTGATAAGAAATAAAGATATTGACTGGATGTCAATATGGATGATAACCCTCGCTAAAATAAAAGTTTTACACTCACCATGTAGTAAATGATAGAGTTTGCATATGGTCATATAATAAAACCAATCAGAGAGAGAAAGATGCCTTCAATGATGTGCCTATTGTAGCTGAATAATGAAATACAAAATATATTTGAGGTTGATTAAAATATTAAAGTAAATTTAGGTATGAGAATATCTTTACTTTCAAAATACTTAAAATGGACTTGGTACTAAAGAAAATACCTTTGATATTTACCAAAAAGGACAAATGTAGGACAATGTTGCGGTTTCAACATTGAATTATATCACACAAAGACAACAACTGCTGAGATTTGTTATTCAACTTAAGTTGTCTTTAAAGTATCATTACCTGAACTTTTAAAATAATAGCGATTAATATCAGACAGTTGAAGAAAAAGGAAACTGGGTTGGTTGGAGTAAGAGCACTGTTATTTATCACCCTTGCTCACTCCATGTTATAGAACTCACCTAACTTTCCCCCCGCCCTCAGGCTGATTATGGTCACTTGTGCTGTCTCCTGCACATGCCCAGTGAAGAAAAAGGGAAGATGGTAAGTACACGTGCTTCCCAAAGATACTTTTCGGTCTCTCCAAAGGATGCCAAGTATTTAGACAGTCAAAACAATGACAGAAAGTATCCCCCATTCCTTTTTCTTCTTTTCCTTTTTCCTTCTTTTGTCTCTTCATCACTTTTTGCCCCCCCCCCAAAGCATGAATGCATTAAACTATTTTTTCCCCTGTATATTAAAATGTTTGATACTAAACTTCTTGGTTTAAAATGAGAGTTTTTCTACAATTTTCTCCAGCCAATATTTTGATTGAAATCCTACTCTTTCTTTTCCCATCTAGTGGTAAGACAGCATGCCACATTTCTAGTGGAAAAAGTTGGAGATGGCTTAGAGGCAGGGATGAGGCTAAGTTACCTAGTTGTGAAGGGTGGAGGGAAAAGGAGTGGGGAGGGAACACAGGCTTAGCTCCACCACAGAGCTGCAGAGTGGATCTTGGATTGTGGGAACTAACATTGCTTCCTATGATGGTACTTCATCATTGTTTGAGAAAATTAACCCACTGTCTCTCTACTCATAAGGAAGAATTAGGCTGCTACCTGGTCAGCTCTATAATTGTTCCAATCTGAAAATAAACTAATTAAATTTAGAAAGTTTTATTTTAGTCCTCTAAATGGAAGTAGTTTCAGTAGCTCATTCAGCCTATTACTTTACTTATGTCTTTTCTTTCACAGAACTAACACTTTCAGTTTATTCAAAATGGCTACTTTATAAAAACAAAACAGCATCACACCTAAATCATGGCTTACTTGATTTTTAGATGATGAAATTAATACAGGATTGATTATATTTTTTGTTATTAAATTTTTACATATGTAAGTTCATCACAGCTTAAGTATTTTGAAATTATTTTCAATAACTGGCTTGTGTCATGCCATTTCATGACCGTGGCCATTTAAATATGCCTTTGACATGATTTATGAATTTGGTGTACAGATTAACTCAGAAGATAGAAAGACCAGCACACTCATAAACACATGAATGATCCAATAAACAGACAACAAAAAAAGTCCTACTGAGCTAGGCAAAAGTGTTATTTCTTCCTTGTTGAAGGTATCAGCATATGCTACATCTTATGTTGCACAAGTGTACTCATTAAATATTATGAAATGTACAGCAGGCTGGGAAGCTCTAACTAGCTAGTCAAAGTCACTCATACCTGTGTGTTCGTATTTATGTCGCAGAAGGGAACTGCTTTTCTGGAATGTCTTGTCACATAAGTCACACGCATACATGCCACTCTCTGTCTTCTTGATCTTCTTTCGAGACAGACAGGAGTCAGAGTCTGTCATGTCATCTAGGCCTGACATGTAGTCTTGTGCTCCATCAAGCAATTCTCCCTGTGATAGAATCACACAGTTCAACACAGTCTCTTCTCTTTGTGTTTATACCAAATCACCTCACACAGGCTGACATTTGGAGAATCTCAAAAGTGCTTGCTATTAATCAATCTAGTTTTTTTTTTTAACTTATTACTTCCCATAAATAACACATGAGGTCTTACATTTCAACAAAAATAAAAACCTTCTCTGCCTTAGATGGTAGAGCTTATTGTTTTCCAAGTATAGAAAATGGTCAACTCTGAAGGTGAGAAAGTCATGAAATTTTCTGAAAAATCCTTAATTTTCTTTATATCAGGACATATCCATGAGTGAAAATTCAACATCAGAATTTGTGTGTTTTCCATTGTGTTTAACTTTAGAAATGATCGGTAGCTGCAGAAACCTCATTTTAATTGAATATTATATTTAGGTACAAAATGTTATTATTATGCAATCTATTTAAATGTATGTCTACCAACTAAGGGCCTCGAGCTATATTTTTATATTTAATTTTCTAATTTGAAATAAGGAATATTAATAACACTTTTTATCAATGTTCTATCTATGTTAAAACAGCCTTCAGCATTGAGCAATAATGAATGTGGATCAGTAAATTATTAAATTTCTTGATATTTATTTTGTCTTGATCCAAAGGAGTGCAAACTTGCATGATAACATACATTTCCATTTGCTAGTCCACAGTTCAGTTTTCTTAGATTACGTTTGCACTAATTAATATTAGAGAAGATTAAATGGGCTTAAATACATTTACAAAGAGGGCAGATGTATTATAAATTGGAATACTGGAACAGCTGTTATGGAAGTGCACAGCTACTTATGCTCCTATTTTGCAAAAAGGGATTATACTCCATGATGTTAAAACATACCTACTTTTGTATTTGAAAAACTGTAAATTATTTGCTAGTTTAAAAATTACACAAAAAGTCATGTAGAATGTACAAAATATTTTTTAAAATACTCTTGAAAATAAACTATTCCCTGTTAAACCGAGTACATATCAAATTCATACTTGCATTATTGCAAATTGTGAACATCTGTAAAGGTATATGACTATTATAAATGTAAACTTTTAGCATCTAGGTAAGTTATAACAAATATCGTTATCAGTGTATAATTCTAAAAGCAGATGGATGGATCTAAACAAATCTCAAAAATAAGTATTAAGTTCTTCTTTATCTTTTTTAAGGCAAAATGTGCTTAAATAGTAGCATTCCACTGTTTTTCCATTTAACTTTCTACTTTGGGTTCAAGTTAAAACAAACTCATGTCTTTCGGCTGAAATCCTAGTGCTTGATTTTTTTCACTAAGATTTTTTTTTCCCTATATGCACATAAATGATATAATTTTCATCTCGTCTTCTCACAGCAAAAAGATATGTCGCCTTACCTGAAATCCTTGTTTCCGTTGGTACTTTCTCCTTTGCTGCATATCAGCAAAAGTAGCTGCTCCAGTTGGGTAGGTATAGGCCATATGTGGTAGGAAGCTCATCTGATCCAGTCCTGGGTATGGTCGTAGCCCAGGGATACTGGTCTGGACTGGTGGCATGAAAGTGGCAGGGGGAAATGCGCTTTGTGGAGGAAGAGCTGTATATAAAGGTTTGGCACTAAATGGGTTCATGCTGAACATTGGGTTAGTGCTTTTGTCCAGATTATTTGAATTTGAAAACTCCTTCTTGATAAAAGTCAAGTTTAGAGGCTCATCTGAGTTTTCAGATGATGAAGAAACACTGTTATGGTCTAAACTTATGCTGCTAGCTTTTGTTTTGTTCTTTGTGGCTATAATACTTTTGGGTTCTTTCATTTGTTTTGGTAATGACAAGTCCAAAGGTTCAGCCTGGAGCTCCTCAGAAGAGAAGCTGTTTGGAGTGTAAGAACTACTGTGGGAGTTTTTAGAAGATGTGGAGGAAAGATTTAAGGGAGAAGGAGTGTTACTCCTTGAGTGGTCCAATTTTTCAACTGGTTTAATATTGGTAAAATGGGAAGGTTTTGTTAGCCTGAGAGGAGGATCACAATTCGTAACACTGTTGTGTAGTTCTGCTATAGATGGTGATGTTATGGAGTCCATAGGTTTTACAGGAGACCTGGGTAACAAAGAGTCTTTCGTGGAAGGGTTACTGTTGGGAGCTAACGGCTTGGAGTTCCTTTCCAGTGATGGTGACCTGGAATTTGAATACTGGTAGACTTTTCGTTGCTCAAACCATTCCTTCACAAATTCCTGAGGAAGGCCCACAGCAATGGAAATTTTCAGCAGTTCATCAGAGTTGGGTTCCATGTTCATAGCATAATATGCTTTAAGAACAGACATGTGGTCCTTATATGGGTTGATGGGGCTTGTCATTCCTTTCTCAGAAAGTACAGATGACAAGAGGAGGGCTTTATTATCAACAAAAACTCCGGCTTTGTTGGGGACTATGTTTTCATGAGGTTGCAGGACTGCCTTGATCTCTTCATTCATTTTACAAAGGTAACGTTCATGCTGATGCAAGGGAATAGGGCCAGGAAAGCTTTCTTTACAGAACTGGCATGAAAATGGAGTGGCTATGTTGTGGTTCTCAATCATTTTATCATCAGTGACCAAATCTATTAAAGTACGTAGTTTCTCTTTCTTTATGTTACTGATCTGTCTCCTGGAGTCAGTAGTCAAGCTCTGGAGGCAAGCTTTGGCTTCGTTGACTTTTTCTAATGTATAGTCAATAATACTTTTAGTGGCACCATTATGACTCACTACTGGAAGACCTACAGGTGGAATATTAGGAGAGGTAACTCCTTGTTCCTCAGGTTGAGAGCATGGATCCTTCATGTGATAACCTTTCAACTTTGAAATTTCTTCAGCCTTGCAGTCCATTTTTTGCCTGGAAACTGTATTGTCCACAATCTGTAGAACCTTTTGTACCTCACTTAAATTACTATTCATTGTGGGAAATCCAAGTAAAGGGGCTTCCATCCCTACCCCTAAGTGCTGCATTGGACTCTGAGCAGACGGATGAACTCCTAGAGGGCTGGTGGCTCCAAGTGCACCATTCATAAAGGGACTAGTGCCACTAAACCCGTGTGTGGCCATAAGAACTTTATAGTCATTGAAGTCTAGTGGTTCTGTTTTAATTTTCAGTAAGCCTGTTTGTTCAGACATACTAAGTGGTTTTCCATTCTCCAATTTGTTTCTTAACTGGGTAATGGCTGAATTAGTAGGAGAAGAAGAAACAGAATTAGGGGAAGAACCCGTCTTGATATTATTTCTCATTCGGCCATTTACAGAGATTAAACCAATACATTTCTTGCTGCTGATGTGTGAACTGTAGGAACCAGAATGGGAGAAACGTTTCTTGCAGTTTGGGCACTCGTACGGTTTTTCACCTAGAATGATAATTAAAAATAGCATTATATGTCTTTGATTGAGTAACAACTGCAGTTGCCTACCACAACAAGAATCTGTAAAAACTAAATGAAAGGAACATAATGGGGTACCTTTACATTCTAGGTGCTTAGATTAGAATTATGTGGCCATAACTGTTTCTGGGCTTTATTTACCCTGGGAGAACATAATTCAAGATGTTAGCAGTGGAAGGTGAGGACTACCTATGCCTTTTGCAGCCAAGTTCCCAAATCTTGTCTTGCCATCGGCAGCCTCCTATTTAAACATAGTGTCAGATTAATGTGTGGTCAATAGCACAATAAAGATGTCACAGTATTTAAAGGAAGCATAGCTGTGACTTTAATCAACTCTGTGGAGATTCCATTGATTCCACCAATCCAACTAGTCCTTTGAATAACATCCAATTTCGTAATAAAATGCTTGGCAGAGCTATCAAAATAGTTACAATGGAGAAATCTCAGTGGTAGGATATTGTTCTGTAATATACAGCTCTCAGGAGTCAGGGAACGTGTATCGTATAAAACCTCTTCCCCAAATTTTTCAATTGTTTTCTTTCATAGTTAGGTATCAAAAATGAATATCCTTCAGAATTTGCCAGCTGAGTTTCTTCAGGTCAAAAATATTTAATCTGTAGAAGAGTTTTGAAAAGGACAAAAAGGAGTTTCTAGATTTCATAATAAATCAAAACATGAGCAATTTTTAAGGCAGGATCAGCATTCCTCCTCTTGCTTACCACCAAGATCATGCTGTTGGTGGTAACGCAAGTCTCATGAAGACCAAGCAGGAGCACATAGTTTATGAGATAAATGGATCCAAAAAGCTACAACCAGGGTTGTGTAAATTTAAAACAGCCTCTTAAAACTCCCCTAACGAAACAAAATGAAAATGCGGGCACCAGCACCTCTGCTACTCACCACTGTGAATTCGCAGGTGTTCTTTCAGATGGTGTTTATATTTGAAGGCCTTGCCGCACTCTGTGCATTTGAACTTGCGATTACCTGCTCCTTGGGTCAGCATTTGGTGCTATAAAAGAAAGACTGACATCAGTTTTGTGCAGGAGGAACAAAGGAAATTTGTTACAAATATTTTTAAAAGACCTCTATTTTTCAGACAGGCCAAAAGGTTCGAGTGCACGTTTATTTATTTGCCCAGACTTTCAGAGTTGCAATAAAAGTGATAATGTTGGCAATAAAATTGGAACCAAGAAAAAAAAAAAGTGTTTTCACATGTGCATCCAACAGTTGCTTTAGCATTATCTCTGTAGCATCTTTTCCAAAATGTGTCTTTGAGCCTTTGGAGAGGAGGATGCATAATTGTAAAGATGTTTGTGGTTCTCTGTGTTTACTGCAAATTCTAAAATCTCAAGATTCCCTGTCGTCAGGCAACTATTTTGTCAAGAAAAAAAATAAATACTACCCTGAAAATTCTAAATAGTCTCCCAAAAAAATTTCCCACAGAAATAACTGATTTTATCAATTATCTTATACTGAAGCAATACTAAATTTGAAGAAGGGAAAAAAAAAAAAATCTCACATACAAACAAAACAATCCTTGATTATAAATACTTCATTCGTTACATGATAAGCATGTTTAAATATCCCCTTCACTGTGCTAGTAAACAATGTAAACCCTGTGTTTCCTGAGGTGTTGCATATCAGATTTGATTCATTATCAAATGGGAGAGACAACATCTTGGGTATAGCTACTTGAGCAGTTTTATCACAGGCCAATAGGAAAGACTCCAATGACTTTTCATTTTCCTTTTTCAGTACTGTGCTAGGGAGTAGGGACAAAAAAGGAAAAAAAAAGTTTGCTGAAAAGACACGTTAAAAGCAGTGAAGATATAATCAAACACAGCTGACCTTTTTGAACAAGGGAAAAAAAGCACTGTGACTTAGAATCCTGAAGGAAAAAAAAAAAAATACAGTCATCCACTCTGGATGCTCAAGGTAGGAGGTCAGCCTTTTTCAAGCAGCAATGACACAAAAGCCTTTTGCAAAAAGACAGCACAGAAACGGTATGACAACTGCTAGGGTGTGCTGAATCTTCCCACATTCCTAGTGAGACAGATGGTGTTACATGGGACACAGGGAGGTTTGTTCAAACAGCAGCAACCTTCAAAGATCAAGCGGAGCCCAGCCCGCGGAGCGCCATTGAGGGACCAGAGCTCATATGTTGCTGAGTTGCATAAACAAACAGCAACAGCTGCTTTGTCTCCCCCCACAGCCCTCAGAGGACTACTATAAACTTTAGTTGTGCCACTGTTAATATGATACAATCATTTTAATTTACTAATTGTAAATGCCATGAGCAAATGAGGAGACTTTTCAACACCAAAGCTACCATTCATAATGCGCCAACACAATCACACTTCTGCATGTGAAATTTAAAGCAGTTATGCTAGATAAATATCTAGGCACTTTTTTTTTTTCCTAGAGTTTTTGTGTGTACAAGCGAAGGGAGATGAACTGTTACATAAGTGTAACTATGCAAGCGTAGTTCTCATAACTGAACTTTGGAAAACATTCAGGTGACAAGCCTAATTAGATGTAAATAAATGATTTATGTGACCTGTTCTCTTAAAATAGTAGAATTCCATAATATAGTATCATCACCATTACTTGGTTGTTTTGCTAATTCACATTGTCTTTAGTCAAAGAGCATAATGCCTATAAGAAAAAAAAAACATAAAAATTTTATAAAATATCCTGTTTAATAATTTTTAAAACAGATAAGATGGCAAAACTTATATAGGGTGATTCCAGGTCCATAAGGCCAGTTGTTGGGACTTAAGGCACACCATTTCTGTTGCCATCTGAACATATCATAATATCACTCTGCAGTCAATTCTCCCAGGAGGTCAGAAAGAGCAGTTTTGCTAAAACATTTAAAAGACACTGTGAATCAACCCTATTCAGTCGTTTTAAGGATTTAAGAAGCTCTGCTTACCTGTCCAAGATAGAGATTTTATTTTTAACACAAGTAAGCCCCAAAAAGGCAGAGTAATTTTAACGTTCAGCAACAAATATGAATATCAAGAAGAGATCATTTTTAATGTATATCCAACATTTTAGTATTAATCCAGTTTATTTTTAATATATACACACATCTATGCCTTAAAATTTTTTTAAAACAATTAGATTTCATAAACCAGTAGCAGCTTGTAAAAATATTCTAAGTAATTGAAGGTGTTTTATGACAAATGAAAGAAATAGACACTTCTTTTACTATGGCTTAGATCCTATATGAAAAAAATAAAATCTAAGTAAAACAGGGTAAAAAATGGAATTAAAATTGCTGAGATGTTTAATAATGTATAATTAAAATGCTACAATTTCATTCACTTTTTGTGGAACATAAAAATGAAACTAAAGTCAAGTTAAAGTGCAAATAAAATTTCTAAATTAGAAATTAACACACTCATTCGATCGTGAACATAAGACTATTAAATCATATTAGAAGAGACCATCAAAAAATCATTTAGACCTCAATTAAAGCTATTACCATTAAAAGATCTGCATCTTCAAAATGCCATGAAAAATTAATAATGATTGCCAATCAAAGCAATATCGTTTCTCTAAGGGGTTATTATAGAAAGAAATCACTTAAAACCAGCCCCCCACCTGATCTGTCCCTGGCTTGTGCGTCACCATATGCCGCTCGAGCTGGGTGCGGTAGGCAAACGTGTAGCTACAAAGAGGGCAGGAAAAGTTCTCTTCATTCTTCTCGTGGCGGTACTTGATGTGCTCCTTCAGTGATGTCAAGCGCTTGTAGCCCCGGTCGCAGTAGGGGCAGGTCAGCAGTTGGGCAAAAGCATCTGGAGTTCCAGGTGGCAGGTCTGTAGCCGAGAGACAAGAGGGAGAGAAGCAGGCCAAAAGGTCAGTAAATCAATGGCAGCTAATGGGCTGACTGCCCGGGATGGTATGACAGGAATCACTGCAATCTGCTCCACAAGAGTGCCATCATTGCACTCGGCCTCCATGCACACCAGTCCCCTCACACACCCAGGACAGACTTGTTGGAATCAGCTCACACTGCGCTAGAAAATTAATTAATTACTTGAGCTTTTTTGCGGGGGAAATTTAAACAGCTGATAAATGAGGAAATTCTCTTCAGGTGACCGACAGTTTGCTGTAACCTTTAGTCACATATGACTCAGGAATTCACAGTGTGAAGGAACTTTTCAGGTGTCCGTGAAGAACAAAAGGTTAGGGTCAGTATTGCTAAACTTTTTAAAATTTTTCCCCTCAAAAGTGAAATATTTCAGAAAGATTGGAATCAATTTAGATATTTTTATCTCTTAGAAATAGGCTCTAATTGTTCTTGTTCTTTATTGGATGTACAAATGACACAAATTTGCTGACAAAAAAATTTCACAATACCCTAAAATTACAGTTCTAATCTTTGCTCATGAAATTCCATGCCTCTGCAGCTGTTCTTCAAATTTTAAGGTAAACACCCAGGCATGTAGTGCATTTGTAATTGTAACAGCTGCAGAGGTCACTATAGTGGCTAAAAATGAATTACAGCCTCACCATTTTCTTCTTGCCCATTGGCCTCTGGCGTGCCAAGGCGAGACAGCTCCTCAGGGGCTTCTGGGTAAATAATGGCTGTGTCACTGCGCTGAAGGTATTCCTCAATGCTGACTGCATGGCCATCGCGTTCCTCCAGTTTCCTTTTGGCAAAGTATTCCTCAAAGTCTGATGTGCAATTTGCATTCTTAACTGAAATCATAAAAGGAGAAGAAATGTCTTTTCCGGGCCTTCTTCCTCGAAGCCCCAGCCTGCTCACATCATTGCTAGTAAGAAATGTTGACTTGCAAAAACACAACAAATACCAATTTTATCTGTAAGAAATGTTGCACATGACCAGCTATTGGTTTAATGCTTAGTCTCATAAAATATACCAAAAAAAAAAAAAAAAGAGGACACTGCTTTAAGTTAAATAGGCACATTTTCTTTTGTTCCAGGAATGCTTGTCCACATAATTCATAAAAAAGGAAAAAAATTTTTTTAAATTTTTTATGGAAAATTTTTGAAAAACAGAACTGCATTCTAAGATTCATAAATATGAGAGATAATACGAGCTCAAAGCTACTTTAATAGTCTATATAAAACTTCCTTTTCTTTTAATACAGTTATACTTAATTTTTTATTGTCCACTAAACTTAACGTTCCTAACCACATATACATCCTGTTGCTAAATATAAGCTTTTAACCGTCCACTCTGAATATCACAGACAAGCAGGTCTACATAGCCTGAGACAGATGCGGAAGGACAGATATTCCTAGAGAGATAATAATGCGACTTTTGTTAAAAAAAAAAATCATGGAATGTGGTAGTTTATCTTTTCCTATAATTTCAACATTTAGCTCAGTATTTTAAAGTTGCTAAAAATAAAATTAAGCTTACAACTGACACAAATAAAATAAAAAGTAACAGAATGAGTTAAGAAAATGGCTATATGGCTGTGTGATTTTTATATTATTTTTAAATTTTGTAATTATGACTCTGTTCTCATAAAATGAATAACAGTTGTAAATCAATCTTAGCAACTTGTGTCAAAGACTATGTATATTTGAAACTACTAGTTATGTTTCTGAAATAAGCTATGGCTTAAATATCCTAAATGAAAATTTTTATGCATAAAACAGAGTTCAGAGAGTGGCTGTTACATTATACTCTAGTATAAGTAGGTGAAAAAAAAATCCTTTGCTTATACAATTATTGGTGGAGCCCTACTTTCGTAGTCCCTGAGAGCAGTTAACCTTGATTCCACTGTGAGATTCTTCATCTCACCTTCTCTGCCATAAAATATATTACAGTACTTGTCATATTAATTCTGCTTGGCAATTTGTGGCAGGGTGATGTTCAAGCAAGTCAGTCCATTTTTATTTTTATTTTTGGCTTTCACTATTAAGAACTTGTGGATTATAGATGAGAATAGAAAGTGGAACCTTCCATTAATTCAACAAGTATTTACTGAATGCCTGGTATGTGATAGTCATCATGTCTTGTTTTGACAAGCAAAAAACAGATTCAGTCTCATGCTTCTGGAAGCCACGAGAGCAGTCAATACAAGTGATATTATCTCAAAAATGAATATAACCTGACACGCTCAAATAAGTATTATGAAAGGAAGCTGTATGGTGGTATGAAATAAGTAACAGAGGGACCTAATAGAGTCTGGGAGATCAGGAAAGCTTTAGTTAAGAATACCTAAAGTTTTTGCTGTCTAATCCCTTCAGGCAACTACAATATTGCCACTGGGATATGAAAAACAGTTTGGGGAATATAATTAATAATGTTGTAAATATTCTGTGGAATGTCAGATGGTCATAGGTCTTGTTAGGGAGACCATTTCATGGATGGAGTACAGGTTGGATCACTGCACTGTATGACTAAAACGGAGGTTGTATACCTACTGTAATTGAATATATATATAGATAGTCACGGGATGTGGATTATACTGTGGAAGAGAGTCAGAGGAAGAGTAATAGATATATATGATATGGGGGGGGAGTGGGGTGGCGAATTGGGGGTGGGGGTTGTCACTTTGAGGGGTAAAAGGTATAACTATTGCACTGTGTTGTACACCTGAAACTAATTAAAAATAAATAAATAAAAAAATAAAAGAATTCCTAAAGTTAAATTTTAGGCGCTGAGGAACAGCAGTGGTGACTGGAAGGAGCGTGGAGCATTTCAGGCTCTAAAAGGACAGTGTGCTGGAGTGCAGAGAGCGGAAGCGGAGCAGCGTGACATAAGGGTGGAGAGGCAGGCGGAACCAGACGGTGCTGTGTGTGATAGTCCTGTGAAGTATTTGAGTTTTATTCTAAGAGAAACAGGAAGCCATTGAAGGGTATTAGGCAAGGAGGATGGTTTGATGAAGTTATGGATTATCTGCATTTTTTTTTTTAAATGATAGCTCTGGCTATGTGATAGGGATTGCAGGAATAGAAAAGTCAATTCTGGGAAACCCATTAGGAATCTCTTGCCTTAGGCCAGGCCAAAGATAAAGGTTAAGGAATTGGTAATAGAGATCACACGTAAGTGTCTGGATTTGAAAGATACTTCAGAAGTAAAATCACTGGACCTGGGGAAGAACTGGTTGTGCCAAAGAGGGTGAGAGTGAAGCTAAGGTTAACCTCCCTTAGGTTCAGGTTTTTCAGATTCGATGTACAGTAGGTAGCATTCACCAAAGCAGGGAGCTGTAGAATTCTAAAGACTTGAAACTATGAGCTAGTAGATTGGATCGAATAAAATAAAACGGGGGAGCATTACACTTTGTAGACTATTAAACTACATGCTAGAAATGCTAAATACAGAGATCTCAAACCTTTCTCTTTTGCCACTCCGACTTTGGTTAATTTTAACAAGAGCAGCAGTGTGATTCCAAGACCCATATTTCCTTCAAATATAGGTTTGGAATATGCAATTGTGGATTAAGATTTTATATATTGAAATACTGCTTAAAACTTTTCTTTGAATCTAAAGTCTTAAATATTTTCTTAGGAGAATATGGACATAGAGTCAGATCACCTTTCCACTGGTATACTCATGATTCTATGGATGTTTTCCAAAGGATTCTTATTGGTGATGATTGTGATGGTGTCATTTAGTTTGCATCATTAAGTCACTAGAGAGTATGAAGGAACTGCCAGCTTGCACAAACTATTTGTTTATTGTTTTGGATCATCAAAATAACTTCAGATCTATCAAAGTTCACCTTTTGTTTTTAAGGGTAAGAAAATATAAAGCAAACAAAATGGTGGATCCAAGATGAACCTCTTTGGAACAACTTGCCTGATTTGACAAATGACTGACTTCTTTTCCAGCTCTGTGGCAGTAGAAAGTAATGTAATAGCTCTCTTCTGAACCAAGGCCTACTCAAATATTAAAGGTTCAAGACACAATTTAGTTAAGTTTTTCCAGAACAATCTCCCACTTGAAGATCTTTAGTCTTGGTAAACATGGATGGATGTACATTTAACATCCTAATTTTATCTTGATATTTCAGCAACTATTTGAATGATCTGGCTATCTTTACATGAATTTTCATTTGCATATGAATGTTTCCATCAGAAATGTAATCAAATGCAAATTCAATTGGATTTGCATTAATAGCCTTTTGGCTTAAAAGGGAGGAATATTCTGATTTTTCTGGATAGGCAAACTAAACTGCATGTAGATACTCCACTGGTATTTGGAGAGGCAATTCACTTGCTAGATCAAATTTGATGATGTTAGACTTCTATATGTCAAGTGTGATTGGGACAAAAGACATCAAATCATGTACTTTCATTAAGGATCACTTTTGATCATCTTTGTATGCTGAGCATTGAGTATATTGCCTAGAAATTAGTCGACTCTCAAGAATCATTTATGTAATATATGTGGAATAAATTATATCCTTAACACTAATCTTGGTGTAGAAATCTTCTAGTAAAAGGAAGCATAAGATAAGACACCTACAGTTGAGCTAGAAACTTAGACCTACTATTCAAGCAACTATAGAACAATTATGTGATAAACTGTAATGGGGAATCATAAATGTTTGCAAGAGTTTAATAGGGCCCAGATGAGTATTCAAAAAGGGTTTCATGAAGAATATAGCACTCAATCATTTACATCTATTTACTCCATCAGGATTTTTACTTATGTGGTATAGATATGCTAGTAGTTAAGTATCTCAATATCTAGAGTCACTTAAGTGGGCTTGGGTTTAGTCTTCCATGAACTAGGTATCGCCATCATGGATATAATGTGGGTTTTCCCTGATGCTGCCATGGGTACTAGTAGCATATCATTTTCCTACCCAGCACAACATTCTCCTTTGCCTGAGAACAGCTTTCCATTTTTCCTATTGCCAAACCTAATGATACCAGGGCAGCTGCCATGTTATTGTATGATCTTGCTCCCCTAGCCACAGTGAATTAATCTATACCCCAAGTGAACCAGTCTTAGACCTCGATTCTTCCAACCAAACTGTTGATTGGTCCAGGGGGTAGCCAACAAATCCAACTGAGTTCAATAAATCCCCTCCTATGATTTTAGTACTTTGTTCCAAAGAGGACATCAAGGCAGTTTTTTTTTTTTCTTCCAAGTACCTCAAGCTATATGATGTAGAACAAAGGAATTAATATATCCCATGTAGCATAAGAAGATTTACAAAGGGAGAGAATTAAGCAGATATACAGAGACAAGGTGGCAAGTCCAGACAGTACATTCCTAGCTATATTTGTTCCTGAGGCCAAGCTGCACCTCTGTCTTTCCAGTGGCTCTGTTTTCAACCCTCCTTAGATTCTGTGTGCCGGAACATTTTCTTTTCTAACTTTAGGCTATGTTGTGTTTCAGTCTCTAAGATCCCAAATCACTCTAATTGTTATAATACTAGAACAAATAATGGGATTATTTCTGCTTATTCTCAAAATTGTTAGGAAGGATGAAGTTTTGCTTTTATTTGGAAGTTCACATTTTTGGCTTTTGCAAATATTTTGTACTACTGTATAGTGGACACAGGAATGAGGTAGAAAATTTGCTAGAAAGTTATAGAATTCCCCACTGAATTTTTCTAGTCTAAAATCAACCTCATTTTCCCTTTTTTTTCTTTTGGTAATCTTCTTCACTTCTTGATCTCCTTGGAAGAACTGCCAAAACACACTGACAAAGGATATTTGCATGGTATTTATGATCAAACCATAAGAAAAACTCACAGGAAACCTCAAGTAATTTCTTCCCATACCTCTCCAGAGATTTTGCATTTAGTCCTAAAATTTACCCTAATGTCTTGCAAATATCTCAACTTTCCCTACGGTCCAGTAAACTTTTCTCTATCTAAAAAAAGAAATTTCATTAATTAAAAACATTTCCTCATAGCCACATGATTTTAATATTGTTAGGGAAAATTTCTAGATCCCCTCAAGTCGGAAAAGCCTCAAATTTCTTGTAAATTTGGTGGTCACTCTTATTAATGTTGCTTATTAAAGATACTTTCATAAGTATTCTTATATCTAGCTTAGATAGTCATATGTTTACACAGATAATGGTCTTAATATGGACTGACTTTAAAAATTATTGCCCCAAAACAAGCAATGGTAACAACTCTAAATAAAAGAGATATATTGGTCTTCAAATCAGTCACCACCACCATCACCCCACCCAATGGCACCCCAGCCCACCCCCTCCCCAAAACTGAGTTGTTTTAGGGTACTTTCTCAAAGATTCTTTTTTTTTTTTTTTTTTTTTTTTTTGAGGGCAGTATCACTGGCCCTCATATCCTCATATGTGGGACCGAACCGGGGCCGCTGGCTTCCCAGGCCAGCGCTTAACCACCGCGCCACTCGGCCGGCTCTCAAAGATTCTTAAAAGTGAGTTTTACTTAGTGTTTCAAGTAGTTAAATTATAATGAGACCTTGATACTTAATCCTTCTTCCTTTTTGTTTCCCTCTCTTTACTTTTATCCCCTCGCCATTTATTTTATTTGCAACAAGCATGTGTTCATGTAGGCAGACAGGTACTCTATTATCACATGTCTAGTATGGGTTTAATTTTCATTAAAAATTGAAGAAATATATTTGAATATTATGCTAAGCCATTTTAATAAACATCAAAATGAATAAATAATTCTTTTGGAAAGGAAAATATCTTGGAGAGTCTAGAAGAGCTGAAACAAGCATATGTAAAAAAAAACAGAGTTGAATCACTCATCCATCCCTTTGCTTAATAACTGTTTATTGAGTGCCTACTAGGGCTAGAGAGTGTGCTTGGGGATGAGGACACAATGATGTTGATTGATAATTTTTCCTGTTCTGTGATTCTCATATTTAGAGACAAGTACATAAAATGGTTGATTATATATATATATATATATATATTCTATGTTCAGTATACCATAGAGATTATGCATTTATCATATAATCTGGCTTTTACTCAGTTCATACGTCCACAAAAGGGACCAGAGGAAGCAATCACAAATCTAGGTAACTGTGTTCATCATCTTTTCATTAACAACAATTTAGGTGATTAAAAAACCCAGAAAATTATTTTTAATTTAATCATTTGTGTTGAATTTTTTAGTTTGAAGAAGCCCATACTCAGCATTTATTAAGGTATATAAATTTTCATGGCTCCTTTGTTTAAAGTTGACTAATTAATGGCATATAAGCATTTCATTATTAAAAATGCATGTGTGCCTTTTTGCAGAAGGCTTCCAAAATACACAGTGGCACCAGGTATCTAAAAACAACCATGAGGGAAGAGGAAGGTCTTTTTTCATTACACAGCTACATGGGCAACCCAACAGAGCCTCTAACAGCTAGAGGTGTGTGTAAAGCCAGGGAAGGTCATCAAGAGTGACAAAGCACAGCGCCAGGGCTGGTCTCTTCATGCCTGCTCTGACATGGCTTTCTCCCGGGAAACACAGGTTCAGACTCCATTGAGGGTCCCTGTCCCCTCCCCCCCCCCGCAGTTCCCCCAACCCCCACCCTTGTGTGTAAGAACTTTAGGAGAGACAGTTGCAGAAGAAACAGGAAGATGGGAATCTACCCCTCTGCATAATCAAGTAGTCTCTAAACAGCAGAAAGCAGTCCAGTCAGGGACAGTCTAATTTTAAAGTGAGGTTTATATTAAGGGATTGTGAATATCAAGATTTAGATACTACTACCTCTTAGGCAGTTTTGATTGCTATGCATCCATACAGAATCCGTGCCTTTAAAAAAAAAGAAAAAGAAAACCCAAGTTAGGTAATATATATTATTTTTTCACATTACTGTGGAATCTAAAAAATTGGAATTGGTATATTACCGAAAAGACTCTTAGATGATTTTACTGTATTTTAGAAAGATTTATAAAGTAAGGTGCCCAGCAATTCAGTGAGCTTTTTATAGGCTTTCTGTAGAGACACATGACATGTAAGGATGCTCTAAGGCAGTGGTTTTCAAAATGTGGTCCCCAAGCTGGCAGCTTCAGTATTACCTGGGAACCTGTTTGAAACGCAAATTCTTGGGATCCACCCCAGACCTTTGAAATCAGCAATCTGCATTTGAACAAGTCCTTTAGTGGATTCTGATGCAACCAGTTTAATGATCATTACTCTAGGAATTCAATTCTCTGCCTCACCTGGCTAAATAAGGCATTCAGTAACGTGATTTTTGGGAAACAGCACAGGATTACTCCCATGTCAGACAGACTTCCTGATTATCTCAACCTGAATTTATAACTTCCACCTGTATTTATTAAATATTATCTCCATATTTCAATTTTTGAATTTATCATAGTTTCTTGTAATCTTTCTCTGAGCTGACAAGAGACATGAGTCATGTCATATTCAGCTTGGTATTACGAGTGCTTAGTACAGTGCCTGGCACACAGCTAATTATCAATAAATTTTTGTATCAGTTCCAGCGTCATTGGACCCCTCCTATTGGCTCAGTTGTTTATATTTTTAAATCTCAATAGCCTCGGGCTGGCCAGGTGGCGCATTGGTTAGGAGTTGGCTTGGGATGCCAGCTCTGAGCAGCAGGGCTCCGGTTTGAATCCCACATCTGAGGGCCAGTGACACTGCTCCCTCTACAGCTAAGATGGTGAACAACAGCTCGACCTGGAGCTGGGCTGCCATGAGTTGCCAGCGATGGTGTAGGCTGCAGTGGGGCTGGCCGGCAGCAGGCGTACACTTTTGTGAGCTGCCATGAGCCACTGTCCAATGGCCGGCAAGCGATTGCCTCACCTGGGAAGAGTGCAATGATCACAATACCAACATTGGCCACTGAAGTGACGTCCTCCACAACTAGACTGAAGAACAAAAGGACAGCACCTTGTCTGTTCCCCTTCCCCGGTTCCCCAACACTGTTCTCCTCCCCCAATTCTCCAATAAAATCTTTAAAAAAAAAAATAAATCTCAATAGCCTCATCTGTAAAATGAGCCAGTATATATGTATGCTTTCTGGGGTGTCTTCAAATTTTCAGAATTCCATATTTTCAGTTAATTAATTGCCTTAATCGATTTGCTTTTTTACTCACTGGCTAGGCCTAGAAAGTTTTATCTGTAGTCTTTTCCATTACAAACTCACAGCAACAACAACTTTCTGATGGAGGAACCACATAGACAGATTAAGACAAAATATTTTGGAGCTGCCTGGAAACCACAGACGACGTCACAAGGAAAACTGTGCTTATTAAATATTTGTTGAGTGAATGAAGGAGACACTCAAGGAACTTGGGATATCAGTTATTTATTGTGGGAACTCTTACTGTGAAGTGGAGATAGCTGCTCCTAATCGCAAACAAAGCTAATGAAACCACAGCATTCATTAGGCAGGAAGTGACCGGCTCTTCTGGGTGTACACTGATTATCACTCGAAAACGACCCTCCTGTCTAACCTGCTAAGGGCTACTTCTGCTTTTCACTCTGCAGAACCTGTCTTTTTCCCTATTTTTGAAAACTCATTGTAGGAAAGTAACTAAAAAATGTAAAAATGGTAATTTGCATGACATATCTGACTGGATGAGAGACAAAACTCTTCCATCATATAAAAACGCAACAAATATGCAAAAGAAGAGAACGACGTGCTTTATAATAGTATGTATGACTGTCTTCTTGTGAAGTATTTAGGTACTAACTGAATTATCTGATAAACTCACCTTGCATAATTGATTAACACTATATATCCATGCAACCCTTGCTGAGAAATAGATCATGATCAAAATTGCGTGGCTTCTGTTACCCTACCCATATAAGAAAGCTAGCCAATTTAAAAGTCTTAATTTAAACTCCCTGTCAGAGTAAGAAGGGGAATAGGAAGTTATTAAACCAAGAAAATAATAAAGGTACAGAAACTTTCTTACTTTTTTCCCCACTTTCTCTATGTTAATGATATGACTCATAGAATTTATGCTTAACGAGGCCTAACCTCTTGCTAGCATGCTAACCTTATTAAAAATTACTAATTTAGGAGAGTTATAACTTGCTCCATGATGTTTCTTGCTCAAGCAAAATTTTCAGTCTAGCTCTAGATCTTTACCTGGTATTCAATTATTCTGGAGATACCCGAAAGGACTTGGTAAACCTGGACAGAACTGGCATTTCAATGGGGTATTTAAGATGTGAATCCCTGAATCCACCCTTCCCAGCCTGGCTTACACTCTGCTAGTATCCTAAAGCATTTTGCAACATATAAGCAGGACTGGCTGCATAATTTGTGGGGCCCACTGCAAAATGTCAGCAGCAGAGCATTAAACCAAGGGCGAGGCCCTTCCAAGCACTGGGTCATCTGTTACTATGAAGGTGGCACTCCCAGGACACTGACCCTGGGTATACTATTATGAGGCAGGACCCCTGAGAACCTCCCCTTCCCATGACAACTAGTGTAGCTGTTGCTTTGTGTTTTCTTTGTTCATGCTTTCTGATAAAAATCTCATTAGAAGAAAGGGTAGCATGGGGTGGAGTCCAAAATTTCTAGTCTAATCTCATTTAACAGATGATACAACTAAGGTAGAGTAATGCTCATGATTCATGCAAAGTTACACAAATAATTTCTATAAGAGTTGGATGGAGAATCCATGTATCCTGACTCTTAACCCATTACTTTTTCAACTATATCATAATGACTCATTATGAGAGAATGAGAAAGTGAGAACCCCCCTTTTTGGGTTTTCATCATGCCTAACTGATTGGTTATGATTTCAATAGGTTCTAGATGCTGAAAAGATCACTATGATGTTATAAGTTGTTCTAAATGACAACATTATAACACCACAAATTAGTATGGGGAAAACCAATGTAAATGCCAACTTCAATATATTAATAAATAATATATTAAATTTTAAACTTTTTTCTCTATTTTTCATTCTATGTCCCTCAATCCACAGTTCATTTTGCTTTCCCATTTCACATATTACTAGTTTATCCCCTCACATGCTTAATGATATCCTCCTATATATGTTCCACTTCTTCAGATTAAATGGAACGATGTCATCCCTTGATAATACACCATCCCTCAGAGACCTTTCCAGCTGAGCCACTCCTGCTTTCATCTGTCTTAACACACAGAGCAAAGAGGATGGGTCAGCATACTTCTTAAATCACATTACTGTTTCAAACCAGTTTTCTTATTTTATTATTTTGCTTAATTATTTATTTATTTATTCATTAATTCAACAAATAACTTGTGTATTAACCATCAAGGCTGTACAAACACTATTTACTGAGAGGGAATATAGAGAAGAGCAAAGTTAACCTCTTTCCTCAAAAATTTTCCAATCTGTGATGGTAATTTTTTGAAGTTTAAGTCATCCATTTTCTCCATTATGTTTTACGATGCTATCTATATAGCTCAAGTGACACGTATCTTATTATTTTGTTTACCCCAAGCTAACATTACTACCATTCTGCAAAAACTTCATTACTCAAAATATAGTCCATGGGAACCCTGGCTTTATAGTGCTTTGACTTTCTCTAGTCCAACAACATGGGTGGCCACACTACTTTACAGGGCTAACCCTAGGATGATTCCATCTCCATGAACCAGAACTTGGACCTTCCACTCTCTGATTGCAATTTTCTTCCCTTCCCCATCATTCAGTTCCTCATTTCCCTGAAACAGGGACTTCATTGTGATAATTAGGCCTGGACAAGTCCCCGAGTCCATTTCACTTGTTTCGATTTTATACTTGCCTCAGTTCACCTTGGAACTTGAAATCACTTCCATCCCTGCCCCTTATTCTTGTAGCATTCTTACCTTGCCAAACTAAAATCCAGCTCAATTTCCCTGCTCCTAAGGGAGTATCCAAAATATCTCAAGGCACTTAAATAATTGTATTGACTTGTTTCACTTAAGGTTGTCAAAATGGAATATCCTTTTAAGATGGTAATTGAATTTCCATACATGATCCATAGCAATTACTTTAAATTTCCACTCCTCAATATTCCAATCCTTCTCTTATTCTCTTACTGTTAATTGATGAACTTTTTTCCCACTTCAAAGAATGCAACCCATATAATGTGAATTCCCTAAACTACCTTAAATTCAACCAAAATCTGTCTACCATCATTCTCCCTTCTTTTTTGAATTTATTGCTAAAAAAAAAAAAAAAAAAAAAAAAAAAAAGTGTCTCTGCCCATAGCCAGGGCCACCATCTAAAGCTATACCCTCACAACTCTTTTGATGACCTATACTTCATCTTTTACCCAATCTTACATTTTCATCCTTTCTCTGCTTTGCACAGAGGCATGTTCAACAAGACTTTGTCCTGAAGAAAGCCTTCTCTAAAATTTGCAATCTCCTAAGGCTCCTCTTTGTTTTCATATCTCCAATATTTGATGCTATGCTCTATCAGAAGCCCTCTGTAATACTGAACACTTTTCACTTGAACCCACATAGTTTCTTGTATTTGAAATAAAACACCTTACTCTATACATTATTGTTATAACTAACAATAAGAATAGAATGAATAATGGCTATCAGTGATTGAGCACTTATGTCTAACATTGTGATACACATTTTACACATATTTCTTATTCATCTACCATTGTTCCATTCACCCAATTGAATGTAAGTTTTTTTTTTTGTTTGTTTGTTTTTAAAGATTTTATTGGGGAATTGGCAGAGAGGAACAGCGTTGGGGAATCGGGGAAGGGGAACAGACAAGTTGCTGTCTTTTTGTTCTTCAGTTTAGTTGCGGAGGATGTTGCTTCACTGTTGGTATCCTCATTGAGCTCTTCCCGGATGAGGCAGATTGGTCGCCGGCCTCTGGATGTCGCTCACCGCGGCTATTGGCAGCTCACGCTGGCTGCCAGCTGCTCACGCTGGCTGCGGGCCACTCACTGTAGCCTATGGCAGCCCACTGCAGCAGGGGCTGCAGCCCACACCATCACCGGGGCTCGCACAGCCCAGCTCCAGGTGGAGCTGTTGTTAGCTGTAGAGGGCAGTGTCACTGGCCCTCATGTGGGATCCGAACCGGGGCTGCTGGCATCCCAAAACCAGCGCTTAACCAATGCGCCACTCGGCCGGCCCTGAATGTAAGTTCTTAATGACAGTGATTATTCATTGTATCTTTCACGGTGCATAACAAGATGCCTTGCACTTAGTAGGGTCTCCCTTAGTGACTATTAATCTGAATAATTAATCAGGTTATAATAATTTATTTGTAAATTTTGCTTTTCTGTCATTATGATTTTTGTTTTTCCTACTGGCACCATAAGATTTTTAATTCCTTAAGGACTGGAACTAGATTTACTATTTCTTTAAAGTAGCTTTCTCAAGCCTCAGGTCAAATTCTGCACAAGATAATACTGACTAAACAGAATGAATGCAATTATCTTAGTGGTTATTAGCAAGTGACAAACATTTTATTATTTGTTTATTTGATTGTTATGCAGGGCAGGAAGTAAAAAAAAGATATGATTCCTGATGTTAGTCAGTAACCAAGTGAAGGAAAAATCTTTGACAGCTTTCATCATCATTATATACAAACATTATAAATAATACTAAACCCTCTCCTATATTTAAAAAAGGATACTAGATAAAGATAAAGTGAAATAGAAAACTAAGCTATTCCTTCTTAATCTTCATATTTTAACCTCAAATATATTGTCAGAGAAGTGAAAAGAAACTTGTCCCAGAATTTATCTGGGTAATTTTCCAAGATGTCAAAGGAATTTAATTGATAAAACTCTTAAAATTGACTGGTTAGCACTTCCATTATAAATTTGTTAAATATTGTATTTTTGTTTTCTAGAGAAGAAGTTAATGAGAAACCAGGATGAAGGGAGAAAATAGTTCAGAATGCATCTATCTCTTAATGAATATAATTGGTTTAAAGCTTACTTGTAGATGCAAACAAACTGGCAACAACAAAACAAAACATGCCGAGCATCTAATATATAATAAGCTTTGTAATAGGTACTTTAAAGATACTATACCACTTAATCCCTACAATGAGACTTATTACACAGGAATCATTATGTCTACTTTACTGATGCAGAAATGAAAGCTTATTATGTATTCAAGTTCACGTAACTAGTAACTGGTAGAGACAAAATTCAAACATAGTTTATTTGGCTCCAGAATCTGGAGCATCCCAAAACAACACTTGCCTTTTATATGTGAAAGCACTTATATATTATTCTTAAAATATTGTAAGCATGTGTAATGACTACAGTTAGAGTCAATACAGTTACTTCTTGGACAATAATTTTCTTGTGTTAGATAAGATTAAGAACTGAATGTCTAAATTGGCCTTGCCCAGTTTCTAGATGCAAGGTGCTTCACTTTTTCCAGTAAAGGAAGCAAAGATGCAGGTGGTTATTAATAGCCCTTTGTAATTCGAGGAGTAGATTCTCTGAGTAAATATAACTTTCACACTTTCAAAGAGGAAACAAAAGGGGCCTATTTGAGTCTCGATATGCACATGGAACCACATTCATGCTAATGATCACCATGCACCTAAGAAAGATCCTTGTTACTATTAGCAGGTCAGCAAACTCATGTTTATAATGCTCCCAAGTGTTTCCATTTCCCTAATCTTCTTGAAAAATGTTTTTTCTTATACATTCTGAAAACTTCTACATACTAATTCGTTCTGAATTTGAATTCTGATTAATATCTGAAAGATGTAAGGTTCTTTGTAAAAATGTATTCGTTGTCTTATGTGTTAAAACATACAATTTTCTTTAATTTTTAAAACCTGAAACAAATGTAGACACATTAAATGCAATGTGGACAATTATTAGTATAAACCAGGGTTTGTGGGGTTTATGTTGTTATGAATCAATTTTGGTATGCTATGAATCTCACTTTGTTATAAAAAAGAAGTGATATCTAAGGCTGCTGTCCCTTGCCTTTGACAAGTTGGTTTCAGGAACTTAAATCCTAGTTTCACTCTCTGAGGATGCTGGACTTAATTCTCTGCACAGGGAATGTTTTCCCTATTGGGGCTGCCTTTTCAGGAGGCACCAAATATTCTTTCATTCATTCATTCAGTTTACCAGCCAAAATGTGTACCATTTGTGTCCATTGTTATACTGGGCACTTTGAGTCAATCAAGGAATAGTCTTTTTCTTAAAGCAAATATTTTGAAGGCACTTACTAAGGCCATTATATACATTATATATTTAATTACCTCAACAGTCCTGTGAGGTAGATATCATGATCATCTATCTCAGTTTTATAGTTGAAGTAATCTCTTGTCTTCATGAAATTAACTAGGTGAAATCGGTGCAAACAATAGAAGAGGAACAATTCAATATGCTAAAATTAGTTTTGTGCACCTGAGGGCTGTGGGATTTCAGAAAAGGAACAGGTTGATGTGGTTTGAGGTGTTTAAGGAT
Organism: Aselliscus stoliczkanus; assembly: GCA_033961575.1. Taxonomy (NCBI): domain Eukaryota; kingdom Metazoa; phylum Chordata; class Mammalia; order Chiroptera; family Hipposideridae; genus Aselliscus; species Aselliscus stoliczkanus. Next base: position 99,358,927 of record CM066731.1, read on the forward strand.
TACCACATTAAGGAAACAGGATATAAGTTGGCCCGAAAGAATAAAAGGGTGGGTGGAATTTGGATGACTGTAGGAAAGGGAGAGATGAGGATCTCAAGGAATAGCATGGGCAGAGATTCCGGTAGGTATCAATGTGATTCCTTTTTGATATTACTAAGGGCTTTGGTCTGACAAGAATGGAATACTGTTGGTATGAAATGGATAGCACATAATGCCCGTGAAGACTGTGGATTTTGCTCTACAGGTACTAAGGTGCAACTAAAGATTCTAAGAAGGGAATTTGGACAATGAGAAAAAGATTGTTGGAAGAATGTGAACTGACAAAATAGAGAAGGGTGTGAAAGCTTGAGACCAATCAAATGTAACTGAGCTATTCTTGCCTAAGACTAGAAAAACTGGACATGATCTCCTTAGTTATTTCAGGCCAGGTGTCAAAAATATGTCAACTTGGAAAGATGAAAGAGAAGCCAAGTGTTGACTGTCTCTCATTCACTCCCTCATTTCTTCGAAAACTCTTTCTGACTTAGACCATTCCAGAATATATGGTGAGAAAGTGACCAAAACCCCATACCATTCCTGTACTCAAGTAGCTTACAATCTAGTAGGGAAAAACATATGTGCAGGTGACTAAGTATAATATGAGAGAGAATGAAATAAATTTATAGAAGGTATGAGTGGTTAACCCTGAGTGGAGACTGTAAGATGGCTACCTGGTGGAGATGGCCTTTAAGAGTGTGTATGATGCTATCAGGTGAGGAAAGAATGAATAGCTTGCTAGGTTGAAAGGAAACCATGAGCAAAGGCAAAGGAGTGTAAATGGTATACAATTTTTCAGCGCTGAGGCATATTCTGGGAAGTGGTATTAAAGGCAAGATGGGGTTCAGTCATTGACGGTGCCAACTCAGCTCAAACCCCAACTCATTCTGAAAACAATGGAGAACCATAAATGGTTGAGTATGAAATGGATTGGGGGATGAATATCAATTATCTACCTGCCCTAACTGTTAGGAAAACAACTTCAAACTAACTTTGTTAGTGTGAAGAATGTATTAAAAAATTTAAGGATTCAAAAGAGGGGGCTTGGTTAACATGATATTGTAATAGCTCAAAATAAAAATGAAGATTTAAATTAGGATGGTGAATTAAATGATAAATAAAAGTGATGTACATTATTTGTAACAGTAGAATTGATAGTACTTGATGATTAATTAGATAAGGTATGTAAGAGTTAGAGATGTGGTATAAAAACTTTCTGAGGCAAAAGGATATGTCAGGTGATTTAGAGTTTATCCCCAAGTCTGCACCGGCTACCTGACATTTTTTACCAGTTTCCTCAGCTATCAAATTACAGTTAAGGGATTGTTCTGCAGTGTAACTTTTAATTTTAGAATTTTATGTGTTAATTAAACCTTCCCATTCTTTCTTTTCTTTTTTTTTTTTTTTTAAAGATTTTATTGGGCAATTGTGGGAGGGGAACAGCGTTGGGGAATCAGGGAAGGGGAACAGACAAGTTGCTCTCCTTTCGTTCTTCAGTCTAGTTGCGGAGGACGTTGCTTCACTGGCCCATGTTGGTATTGTCATTACGCTCGGTCGCCGGCCTCTGGATGGCTGCTCACACTGGCTGCCGGCCACTCACTGTAGCCTATGGCAGCCCACTACAGCAGGGGCTGCAGCCTACACTGTCGCTGGGGCTCATGCAGCCCAGCTCCAGGTGGAGTTGTTGTTAGCTGTAGAGGGCAGTGTCACTGGCCCTCATATGTGGGATGCCGCTGGCATACCAAGCCAGCTCTTAACCAATGCACCACTCTGCCGGCCCCCCATTACTTCTTATAGCTTTAATCTCAGCAGAAGAAGATACTAGGAAGGAGATACTGTTAGATTCTAAAGGACTACTTTATCTATTTATAAAAAGTTAGTTAAATTTTACTGTATAATTTTTGTAGATCTGTAAAATTGAGGAAAAGCTTCAGAGGTCTTTTCCTTCGGAATGAAATTTGTGTGTTGAGTATTTAGAGAAAAATATTAGAGATATTTTTTCCTTGTCTTCCCTTGACAAGGTAGTCCAGTTAACAGCAACACTTTTTCTCAGAAAATTTGTTTAAGTTGTTTAAAATTTATCTATTCCAATGTCTGCTGGTTTTGCTTTGATTAGAAGGGAACAATGGCATCTGATATTAAACAGTTCCATTAATAAAGACATTTATTGAGAGCCTATTCATTTTAAGGCACTCTTATAGACACTGTGGTAGCCAAAGAAACAATCCATGCTTTCAGAGTTTGCAATCTAATTTGAAAAAGACAACGTATTAACAACACACCACAGCATCTATGGCAAGGTTAGCTAATTTGTTCATAAGAGTTCACTGAAGGAAGATACATTTAAGTTTATATGGCTAGAGCAGAAGGTCAGCTGGATCATCAGAAAGACTTGGATGAAGAGAAAGACATGGTCCATTAATAAGTAATTTCAACTTGAAAAGATGTCTCATTTCAGTTCCATATGTCTTTAGCAACTAAAAAGATGCTGGAGATAAGAAGCAGTAAGCTTATGGTTGGGAAGAGATATGTATTTATTCTCTAAAAGGGCAGAGATATAAACTGAGGATCAGCAGTAAATTCTTACTGACCAAGTCCAGTGTATTTGCTCAACATTTTATCACAATTGTAATTAATTGAATCTTTTGATTGAATTGACGATTCTATCCTTTTTGAAATTTTCTTTTTTTACATTCTGGATGTTTAATTATTCTCTTCTCTTACAATCCTTTTTTTTTCTTTCAATGAATTTGACTTTTCTCTTTACCTAGCAGGAGCCGGCCTCAGCTTTCTACTTGTCTTAATAACATGCTCTTAATTGTAAGTCTCATAGTCCCAAGAAGTTAAATATTATCTGAATATATTTGCATGACTCTCAAATCTCTATAGCCAGCCCTGACTTCCTGGGTTTCATTTCCTCATTTCCAATGGACATTCTCATATATATTTGTCTACCTTTTTATATGAAAATATGTATGTGTAAAGACTAGCTCAAAATCTTCTCCCCAAAATTGAATCTTTCTTCAGACTATCTAGAAATGGCAAATATTGCCCTATTCTAAACATGCAGATGTGTGATCTTGACTCCATCACCCAGATAATCAATTGGTTGTTAAGAAATCATGTTGCTAATTTCACCACTGTCACGACCCTAAGACAAGCTTTTTATCATTTCACACTTGAATAACCACAATAACTTCCAGTTGGTCTCTCAAAGTCTGGTTTTTCCCCATAGAAATCATGATAGTTTAACATAACCCAAACTCTTTTGATACTTTACATTTTCCATCAACTGGCTTCAACTTAAATGTCCAGCTTCATTTCCCATGAATTGCCTCCTAGGACCCTCTGATTCAAGCCAAATCCTTTTACTGACTCTCCTCTGAATAAATATCACAGTTCCCTTCCTTGGCTTACATACTCCTCTTCTGCTAGAAAGCCCTTTTTCATTCTTCTATGACTATTTAAAGTGTACTTAGTTCAAATTTCACCTCCTTCATGAAACCTTTCCTAAACACTAACCCCACAGGATCCCTCCCACTTCTATAATTTGAAATAATTATGGTTCCTACCATATGTTGCATATTTATCACACATTTTCACTTATTGTTCATAAATTTTTCTGGTGTGTTAGTCTCATCTTCCAAATTAAACAATAACCATGTCTTAGACTTCCTGACCCATCTTTCATCACACAAATACACAACAGTGATAGATAGAAGGCACTTGATGAATACGTTTTGATTTATTTACTGACTGACTACATATGAATTATAAGGAATGGTGAGCAGTATGAGAAAAAGGGATCTTAAAGCTAGGTAAAAGAACATTCAAAATTGATTTTTACATCTCCTGATATGAACAATTTTTATTAACCTTACTTAAACTTTAGGTCTGTAAAACAGCTAGGAAATGGTCACTTTGTGGGATAAACTTACTTTTTTGATACTTTAAATGCCTGTAAAGTTAATATAAATGAGCATTTATTTATGCTTGAAGTTAAAATTTAAGATTTATCTTTAAAGGGAACATGAAGCCATTTTTGATCTCATGAATTGGGATGTTAGAGAAAGTATCTAATTTGTGGTATCTCTTTATTATACTTTTATATGAAGTTATTTTGTCTTGTTTCTATTTTACATAATGTGGATACTCATATTAAAACTAGAAATGTTCTTAAGAAGCAACTAGTTCAATCTATTCGGTTTTCAGGTGTAGGAAGTGAGTTCCAAAGAGAGTAACTGACTTGTCCAATGTCACAATCTAGTGATTGCCAGAGCTGTACCTAAAAATCAGGATGATTGTTTTCTGATTCTGTATATTTTCCATAATCCCATATTGTACAGTTTTATTTTTGTACCTTAAATTGACGTTATTCAAATGAAAGAAAAATTACAATAGTTTTTCATTATTTCTCTTATTTTACACCCAAGAAAGTGAATTAGTGCCTTGTAAGTTATTAATAAGAGCATTCTAAATAGAAGCACAGCATGAGCCGTTTATTATGATGTGTATCAACATAAGGGAGATATGAATATCATCTTAATTATTTACATTTCTAAATGTTCATAAAACTGCAACTCTTTTTCATTGGTGAGTTGAGTGAAATTATTTATGTGATTTTTTTTTTGGTTTTGTTTTGGAAAATAACCTTATACTGGGCACTATGCTAATATTGGTAATGGTAGTTTGAAACACCAAAAATAATGAGCCTTATTCAGGAAAAGAGAGATAAACATAGTGAGTCAATGTAAATTTGCACTGGTGATGTGGGAGTGTGAGAGAAGACACTGCTCAGTGCTTGGGAAAGAACATGGGACCTTTGCAAGTGTCCTGAACCCCATTCTATAGTAGCAGCAGAGTAAAACAAAACACCATTTATGACCTTCCCACTGTAATTTTTTAGTTTCATTGAAAAGAAGTGAAATTGTCAGTTGCTTATAAAACTTCTGTCTACAAAACATTCTTTAGAGGGGCTAGAGGGCATGGAGAATTAAAGTGAAGGAAGAATAAAAAGAAACTCAGATGATCAATTTTTGTGAGGAATGTTCATGGAAATTTGGTTTACTTTTCTATAAAACAATTTCACAATTGAAATTACACCCTATCATTTGAATTCTCAATGACTAATAGCAAGTGGTGGCTAAAAGAGGCATATTATATTCTGATTTTAACATTTGTGACATCTTCTAAAATAAAAACTGCTACCAGAAATTTGCCAAACTTATGCTTTGAATGGATTTATTCATGCAGTTCATTTTTCTCAACTTTCACAGGCAAATTAGGGGTTTAAGAATGAAATATATGTTTGCTGAATAAAATACCAAAATGTAGATTTCTGATTTGAAACAAGAGACTTGTAATGTCTGACTTGTTAAGTCATGAGGACACAAATGGAAGAGTCAGTGTTTCTTTCTCTGACTCACTAAAGCCATATGACACAGGACAATATGTTTTTAGAGTGATAAACTTAACTTACCTGTACCATTGTTAACTGTAGCCTGGATCGTGGCTTCTGGCCCCATAGTGTCATAGTCTTCCTTCATTTCTTCTGTGGGGTAAAATTATCTTTAGCATTTGAAAATTGTAGAAAGGCTTACTATACTAAGCGTGCCAACCAAAGGAACAAGGAAGATTCTTTTAAAGGAAACAGAGAAAAGGATTGTTGTAAACCTCTAAACAATAGCTTTGTTCAGGCAATTGAATGAATCCAATAGTGCTAGCTGCACAAGAACTTATTTACTTTGAGCATTACTGCAAGCTGTGAAAAACAGAGGTGTTTATTTGGGGCAAACGAAGGGCTTTTCTTTTGGTGGCAGTGCTAGTGACAAACGGGGAAAGATAATATTTTTTTCAATAAGAGTCAAAAGCAACTTATGAAGAGGCACACTAGCTGCTAGGCCTCTCGTAACCCCCGATGTTGGTAGCAAGTCAGAATTTCTTATTTTATTTTCATACTTTTTCCCTGTTTGGAGAAGCTATGATGGGACTAATCTATGCAAGTATTTTTTTTTTTTTTTGAGGGCAGTGTCACTGGCCCTCATATGTGGGACCTGAACCAGGGCCGCTGGCTTCCCAAGCCAGCGCTTAACCACCGCGCCACTCAGCCGGCCCACAAGCATATTTTTTTAGAGAACTAATTCTACATATGAAAACATGAAATGCCCAGTTTGTGAGGCAGACTTCCCAGAGGTATTGAAAATATGTTTCACTGTTTTATGTCACCTTCTAAAACATGCCTTCTTTATTCCTTTCCCTGCCATTCCATAACTATCTCCCTTCCTTATTTATGCCCCAGTGGGTAATCATAGTCATTTTCTGGGGGAAACCATATAGATATAACAACAGTTCGATGTTCTGATGAAGATGAAAATATGTAACATTAAAGCTGAAGACTCATCAATGATAAAAGGCCATTTTTTAAAATGGCAATATTTTTAAAAAGGGAGAGTGTTAAAAATAGGAGAACTCTTGAATTTTCTGCTTACTAAATCGTAGAGTATATGAGAGAGCAGAGAAGGGCAGCTGACAGTTAAAAATTCTCCAAGTAAGTGAAACATGAACTTTTAAAAACTGTATTGTTTACAACAATAATAATAAGAAGAAACAAACATCATCCAGGATAGAATGCTCTCTGGGATAAGCATTTTACTTAAAACAAGAGAAACTTTATAAATAAGTCTCTGAATTCCCAAATTGATCCAATCATTCTTTACTCATCACATTTTAGTCGGAATTATTTGATAGAACAAGTTCTAGCAAATGTTACAGCAAAATTAAAATGTGTGCTTTTCAAGTAGTGTCCTGCAGCTTATCTGTTTATGGGTCACAACTGGAAAACTTGGGCTTCTTAGGGGAAAATACACAGATGCTAATTTAATGCCACTGAACATCATGGTCAGAAAATTTAAATGATATTTGTTTAAACTGTACAACCACTTTAAATTCATTCGTGGCTCTGGACTTCTCTCTTATTTAAGGAATATTTTCACAGGGACATTTTGCATAAAATATTTAGAAGTTCAATACATAGCAATATTGTATCGTCAATTGTAATAATTGATCGGTTGAAAGGCTCCCTCCTCAGATATTTTTATCAGTCGCTGCAAGGAATTAAATTAAGGTATTTCTGAGAAGTTCTGTACTAGATATAAATATAGCTTTTGTGTCTTTCTTCCTTGCTCATCTCATGTGATTTCTGGTAGCTAAGAGTCAGAAGTATCATAAGTTTTCCATCTGAGAGATCAAGTCACTGAGGGAAAAACAGTTAATAGCATTTTTTTTTTTTGCATAATAGTGGTAATGTTCAAGATTTCTGCTGCACTTCCTTCCTCATTGTCATTTTCTTATGAAAAAGTAAAGAGAGGTTACAGTAGGTGGTGGCATCCCAAAATTATTAAATGCTGGGCATACAAAGGTATAGTCAGCACTTTGTGTGCATTGCATTCTGTAGTAACCATTTAGTTATAACCCTCTTTTACCAAAGATTGTGCAACTGAGATGGTGTTACTTTTACCTAAAATGTACTTTGCTTCGATTTACTGAGCATCAACTTAAAAAAAAAAAAAAAGCCAAGCACAAATTCAGTTTATGACAATGAACACTAAGACTTTTCACTTTTCAGGCATGCATTTGAAATACTATGTATATGCTTATTTAATTAAGTTGGGTGTGAACCCATATTCAGAAGGACATAATATGTAGTTTAGGAGTATCTCCTCTGAGTGAAGGGCAACTCTGGCTGTCTTTCTGCCTCACACCTAACCTTAAACATTTTCCAAGACATTTCTGACTCAGCATACTGTGTCTAAAACCACATAGTGTATTTATTTTTAAAACACTTGTAAAAGTTTGTGTTTTCCAGTCACCCTTGGGATGAAGGTTTGTACAAATAAAGAGCACTTTCTTCCTTCAGATGAAGAATCCTTGAATAAGCAGAAAGAAGCCAAGACGCAGGTGATTTATTTAAGTCTGTGTCAATGATAATGATGTCATGGTTTCCAGCACACTGTGTCCACCCCATTGTGGGACGAAAGAATGTCAAGGACAATTCTAAACACAAAACTTTGATTGTGCTGGAACCGGAAAGGCACAGTAAGAACTCCACTGCGCTCTTCAGTTCAAAACCTGCATCCTGCAGACAAACTACAGAAAGCATGGGAGAAAGAGCAAAGGAGAGAGGCTTATCTCAGAGTAAAGCTATGTGCTGAGGTATGGTGGTAGACAGCCAGGCACCAGGGATAAAACACTACTAAATAAAACAGCACCCGAATTAGAATTATTGTCTATAGTGTGTGTTTTGAACAATAAAAGAAAAATATTTTATCAGAAGAAAAACGTGTTATCTAAGAGTCAGGATAAACAATGAGTAGCGTTTTAAGACCAATTTCTTTTCATTAGACATCAAGGCACCACATCAGAGCACTTTTGGAACAATAATAAAAAAAAAAAAAAGAACAATAAATCACTACTAATCATTAGAACTAGACAGGTAATAGCCGGGTAACTTTATTGGTCCAAATAGCCAAATGAGATTAGGGATTTACATTTTATTTAATTATTGTGACTCCAGAATGCCAGTTTATTTACCATAAAGGTAAGAGCAAAGAACAGTCTGTTCATTTGTATCACAGGCACCATTAACCACAGGTGATAGCAGGGTTTGTAATGCATTCATATGGATTATTGTATATTAAAACATTTGGAATTATGATCCATAACCAATGCAAAAAGCTGCCATGGTCACAAGCTACTATAGCTTGACATTACAGTTTTGGCTGTTTTTCAATTATTGATCCTAATTTTTTAAATTAAACTTTTTTTTCAGAAGTTTGGAGCAGTACATTTGTTATATCGTTATTAATTATTCCTGTAAGGGTGGAAATTCTAGTAATTGGTCCTTACCCTTGATTTCTAGATATTAAAATTTAAAGCATCAGAACATTCATTCTTATAGCCCTGCATATCTAGTTCATTAACAAATATGAATAGCTAACACCAGCTCATTTAAATAGTATGTCTTACATGAGTTCTCGCCACACTCTGTTTCTGTCACACTGCTCCCAAGAATCATTGGCTCTTATTATACATGTAAATGGCTATCATAAAAATAAAAATTTCATTTAAGATTGTTAATGACTTCTGCAGCAGTCAGACTTCCTTTAATGATCATCCTCTGCCCCTAATTAAACGTATTTATCTTTCAAGCATCTTTGGCTGAGTTCTCCCTCATAGTTGAAAATCTAAAACCTTAAGTCTTAATGGATATAACGATAAATGTTTATGTGTTGGATTGCTGAGATTCGAGAAACCTTCACCAAAAGCAAAATTGGAAACAGACAGAGTACAAAACTTGGCATAGTATGTTAGGAAAACGAAGAACAAATACACTACACTCAAACTGCCATCGGTCTTTTTTTCTTCTCTTTATCACATTTAATTTTCTTTGGTTAGGGGAAGTGCTTTTATTATACCAAAACAATTACTCTGCCTATGTTCAATGTTTTGTAGCCTGCAGCATCACAATAGCAAGTATATAGGTAGATTCTTTTTTATTTTTTATTAAAGTATAGTTGGCATGCGATAGGTAGATCTTGTGCTTACTTGTTTCCCTTTCCACTCACTTCATTTATTTATTAAAAAGCTACTATTATTTATATCATAAGAGAAAAAACAAGATGGGGTAAATCATGATAGCTCTCACAGGGTCCTGGGAATAGAGATTAAGGAAGCATGAAGGTGAATTAGAAGGGTCATTTAAAAATTTTTTACAGGCCACCTTACCAAGTAAAGAGTAGCAGAGGGAGTTTAGGGGAATCAGATTAATTTTCTTTTGTTAATCATTTCACACTTTAGTTATGTTCCAGCCTAAGTGAATTTTAGACCAAGACATTTTCCATTTGCACAGTGGCATCTGAAGTTCTAGTTTGAACATAAATTACCTAATTTTTATTATAGCTGGTGTTGAATCATTTTTACATCCCCAGAGATTCCTACTAAATAGCTGGAATCATTATCAAGTACTTAGCTGTTAAATAATAAGAAAGCTACCTGACCAGGTAAAAGTGTGAAATCACATTTACACTTAAAAAGGGGGAATGGTTAGATGGTTGAATTACAATAGGAAGTGTCAGACAGACACTGAAACTGCATTAAACTGTCAGCTATTTGGTTTATATTGCTACATAATTTCCACACAAAACTTTCAAAATTATGTTAGTTGTGAGTTTTATGTTTGCTTCCATTTTCTATCCTGAAAGTACAGATCTTGATCATGCTATATCATTTGCACATTATAAATGTGGTGCAAATACTTCATGTTGTATGTTTAAAATGTAGTTCCTATTCAACTTGCCTCAAAATTGAAACATAATCCCTTCCTAAGATGTCAGGGCTGTAATGTGATAACACTGCTATCACTTCATAATCTGTCACCAGCTTTGGTATCTCTATTCTGCAAGGGCTGGGGGAAGAAATATTTTAGTTATTTGGTTGTGGACGCTCCACTAGGTAGTAAAGATTAGTTTAAGATGGCACAG
>CM066731.1:99372000-99377000 GCA_033961575.1 Aselliscus stoliczkanus
TAGGGTCAGGAGTACAGCATCCATCACCTTCACAGGCCAACAATACTTCACAACCTTTAGGGTTCTCGCTCACAAATAGTAGTAAATACTTTTAAACTAAATAAATAACTGCTGTCAAGTTCACTTACAGAAGCAGTATGCCATCTTTTCCAGAGCTGTGTTAACTAGGATATTCATTCCCATAGCCATTATGTTGGTATCCCACTCCCCTTTTTAAAATCCAGGTAAAACAATTCATCACAAAGTTTCTTATATCTGAAGTCAGAGTAGATCATTTCATTCTGTTCTTTCTGGTTTACCTTTGAATGATCAATTTTAAATCTATTAATATGGATACTGCACCGCCTGCTCCCCATTTCATCCACCCTACTTCTAAATCCCCAGGATTTTCCTTTAAACTTTTCTTTCAAGTCTGGTCAGTGGATTTGCCCAGAGTAAATACTAGGGAAATTCTCATCACAAAATATTCTTACTATAGGATGGCCAATATGTAATGGTTTACCCCCTTTTACATTATGAAATAAAATAAGCTCATTTTCCCATTTATTCATATTTTCATCTTTTGCCCACCATCATCACCATTGCCATAAGGAGATCTTAATAATATAACTTTGTCTCTGCAAAGATGAGATTCAATTTTGTATAATAACCAATGTATACTGGTTTTAAATGAGGGTCATTGGGCAGAATTATTAGTCCACTGTCTATTTTTCAACTTAGGATACATATTTTTTATTCAGCATTCAAAAGCACAATGCTGCCTACATAATGTAGCAAAGTTCTATTCAATCCTCATGTTAGGTCAAATAAGCCACCCATTGCATATGTCTCAGTAAAATTTTATACATATATTGGAGCTACATGGCTGGCAGAAAAAACAGGCAGTTAGTTCAAAACCACAAAGAAGTGGGAGCCCAAAGAATTCCTTTCTGCAATTCAATAAACAAGAGGAAAGATGTACTGTTTGCTGGCTCAAAATAGACACTAATTTTACATCTGTCTCTGAGGCACAGCAAAAAGCCAACTAAAGAGCAGTAATAAATGTCCAAAAACAGCATCAGTATCCAAAACTCTCCCAGTAATCTTCAGAGGAATTAATTACAATTCTGTGTAACAGTTGCATTGGCAAAATGTACCCATAATTACATACAGGTACTGTACTGTATTACAGAGAAATTTGCCATGTGATACCATGTTTACATGATAATTGATGGATAAGATAAAACTATTTGCATATGAAGTGCATATGAATTATTGGCATGGCTCGCCATTTTATGTGGAATCATATTAAAGTTTCATTTTCTGTAAAACTGTATGTGTAATATGGGGTTACCAAAGGGTATAAAGCTGATACTTAAATTTGCTTTATAGCAAATGGGCCTGGAAAGATATATCTGAATATGTATTACTAAAAACCTATATTTAAAAGGCTTCATAGTTTATCTATAATAAGCATTATTTTCACCTCACCCAGATTATATTAAATCCTTTCTAGTCTTCCTTCTAAGGAGACAATACTCTAAATTGTATCACTGTATCAATGAATTTTACAATCTTGTGCAAAACAAATAATGGTATCTCTTTATTGTTTGTTGATATAACTTTTTTCTTCTTCAGATTTTTGTATTCTAGTGACATGTAACAGAATAGTAGCAAAACGTGACATTTTTATAATGTCCATACCTGCTGGAAAATTTCAGCATTTGCAAAAATGGTCTATCACAGCATTTACACATTGCTGATAATTAGCTTGACATTTGAAATCCCTGCACTGTTGTTTTGAAGATGCCCTATAGAATGTTACCTAACTAACCCCTTTTCATGTTTGTATGCTTTCTCTACATTATTCTGTCAGTTACAGTACAAATAAGATATCAGTGGCTAATGCATTAACATGTGAAAGAACTGATGTTAAGGGATGATGATGCTTCATCTTCACCAGAGCGGCAGTTTTACTGATGTAAAGGAAAATTATATATGTGGATTAGAGACAGTTAATTGTTAATAAGGTGATCAATACTGATTTCCTATAACTCCACTCAAGCTAAGCACACTAATAAGTTTTTCAATGCTGTCATCAAACATTTATTGTGGTAAGTGCAGAGGATACACAGATATGTTATTCTCACCTCAGGAAGCTTACTATCTATTTGGAAACATAGAATCACAAAATTGTAGTGCTAAGAGTCACTTGAAGTCAACCCTTGACATGTGACCAGGAAGGTATACAGGCATAATAAGGTCAAGTGACTTGACGATGGCCTTGTATCCAGTTGGTGGCAAAGCCAGAACTACAAGGCACCGCTGTCAGCATATAACAGCCACACAAAAAGATACATAATAGTACAAATTCCCAGTGAAGAATGCAATCTAAATTTAAATTCCATGTTGGTCAAAGTAAGGGAATGAAAATCCCTGGGACTTCTGGGGATTCTCATGCCGCAAAATGGAGATAGTTGCTTAATTTTAAATTGTTCTGATGATTGCTACCCTCATGGATCCCCTTAATTTGAGTTAGAGAAGCCTACCAATTTGATCAATTACCGGAATCTAACAATACACCCATGTTTCCCATAATAGTTTGGAAACAATAGCAATAAAAAGTCAGTTCCTAGAATTATGAGCTTGAAGATCTGTGTTCTTGTCCCAGTCCCAACATATAACCAGCTGTGTGGCCTTGGCCTATCATCCAAGTAAACTTGATACAAATGGGTAAAAAAAATAATGGATTCCCTATCTATCAGACTGCCACAAGCAGCTTATGAAATTGTATTGCGATGGCACTTTATGAAGTATAAAACACTAGTAACCACTGAAATAATAGTAAAAGTGGGACCATCGCACCGAGGCTTCCTTTTGTCTGCTGCTGCAATGTGCAGTAGAGCTACTGGCAAAAAGAGAAGATTTGAGTGCATGCCAGTCACAATTTTGGGGCTGGTTCTTCATTGAAGAAATGAATTTGCAAAAGTGTCCTCAAGTAGGAGGCCCATGATGGAAGAGCATGTGCTTACTTCTTCAGCTAATCTGTGATACAGACACGTAGCCACATTTTTAAAATGTCTTTTCTGATAACATGGCTTAAAGTTTAAAAGAGGTCCTTTGGAATTTTATGAGTCACTAAGTTTCCTAAATCTCTTATGCTTAGATGCTTGGAAATCATTTATATTTGAGACAATGGAATAACAGCCTAGTTGCTTTCTTAGCATGTTTTAAGATGTGGTAAGTATTGGGAGGATATTCTAAGACTCTTCACCTGAACTCTAGCCCTTTATAACTCCCCCATCTCCCCCAAGGTTCAACTTCCAGTTACTGTGCTACTAAGGACAGAATGTGACTCTTTTTTCAAGAATTTTTATCTAGTGACACCCATTCTGTATCATAGTTAACTTCTTACATTTGGGTGGATAAACATTATAGGACTAAATTCAAGGTTTGATTTCTCATTTAATAATGGTGGTGGGGGCGGGGTGATGGTGGGCCGGCCAAGTGGCACGGTGGTTAAGAGTTGGCTTGGGATGCCAGAGACCCCGGTTCGGATCCCACATATGAGGGCCAGTGACACTGCCCTCTAAAAAGAAAAAAAAAAAAATCAATGACAACTTCATGTCAATAAATTTGGGTCTTCATTGAAATGGTCTCTGTTTCAAAAAAATAAAATAAAATAAAAAATAATGGGGGGATAGGTCTCCTGAGAGGTACAACAAGGCAAATAAAAATTCAAATAGAGATATTCTTCTAAATTTAAATATGTATTGCTGAAATGCATGAGCCTTAATTTTCTGATTTGAAAATGGGAATAACTTTATCTATTGTTTGGGGATGCAAGATTAATTAATGCTAGGAAGAAGGGACCATGCCAGTTTGAAATATTTCATGGAATGTGCTCCCTAGTACAAAATAGTGTTATAAAAGAACTACTGTGACCATATTATAGTCAGGCTTTATATAAACTAGCTTGGTCACTTTAATTTTTTATCCCAGGAACATTCAAAGGCATTAAACCCGCATTATAAATTAATGAGTTGTAAAATGTCAGCTGATAAAACAAAAGCAGTTTTGAGCATAGGGATAAAAATGTTTCCATTTCAGATTAGCTATGTAAAAAAATATGCATATTAAGTAAAATGAGAGGAATTTCTGCACTGCCATGATTCTAATGGGGAGGCGTTCCTTCTGAGACTCCTCCAACTTCTGATGGCGGGAGCATCTTGGGAAGATGGTGGCCATTCATCCTCTCTAGAAATCTTAGCTGCTTCCCTGTACCTGGGAGAGCTTTCAGTATGGTAGTGATAAAAAAGTTTAAAATTCCATAAATTTTCTGGAGCTCTTGATAAGCCCCCACATGCAGTTAATAACATCTTAGTTATATAATTTTCCCCTCGAAGTCTCTTTTTTAATATAGGAAATATAAAAATAATGACAAATAATAAGAAGAGTAAGGATCCTTCTTTCCCCAAACTATCATAAAAGCAGATACTGGTCAGAGAATTCATAACAGTAAACTTACTTATCTTTCAAGAAGACATCATATTCCTAGGTCACAATGTTCTAAGTGAAGTGTATGCTTACCCAAAGATTTAATATCGTTTATTTTTTTTAACAAAAGTAAACATATTAAGGTTTTCCTGTATATCTAGAATGCATAATAGTTTTGATTTCCTTATTTAACTCCTACCAAAGGAAACTAGTCATTGTATTGATGTTTCAAATGCCCATACACCCTGCCTCTCCTTTCATTTAGTGAGTTTTTATAGTTGTGATTTCTATCCTCTAGAAATTTTCCCAGACTCACTTACTGTCTACATCTATAATATGTTTACACTCCAAGGATATAATACTTAGCTAATCTGTACTCCACAAGTCAATAATTCACTTAGATAGCTAAAAAAAAAAACAAAACGTCTAACAACACCTTCATCAACAAATCTAGAATGATGGCATACCTAGGAAAGGCCCCCAAAACAATCGCTATACACAAATATTTTTATGTGCATTGTACA
>CM066731.1:99384500-99389500 GCA_033961575.1 Aselliscus stoliczkanus
ACTTCACTCTGAAATGAGAAAATGAGCACCTGACAAGGAAGCCCACAAGCCAACAGGGATTCCAAGCGCAGATTTCACCCTAATAAAGAATGTTTAATTGTTAGCTGAAGATTCAGTCAGTGAGCAGGCACACCAAGGTTTTGCTACAAAGGTAGCTCTCTGGCTCCTCACTGCCCAATGTTTGAATCGCCTCAGCAAAGCAGCCTGATAATTACTAGTCACTGACTTTTAATGATCTGATCTCCTTCTAGTGGCGCAACCCCAAACTCTCAGGCCAGACCAGCAATTCTCACCTCTTTACCTTCTTCTTTTAAGCATCAAAACAAGGGCTGCCTAGATGGAGGCACTCCGGGAAGCCTAACAGTAAGTAATATTTTGCAATTAAAACATTTGCAAATGGCTAATTGTCTAAAACAACAACGGTAAAATGGAGGACACTCCTTATTTATATTTTCGTATGTAAAGGGAATTTCGATCTAAGAATTTATTTCACCTTTGGGTTCATCCTCCCGCTGCTTCTATCATTTCTTTTTTTGTTCTTTTTCTTTCTTTCTTTCTTACCTTTTTTTTTTTTTTTTTGATCCGAGGCATGAAAGAGTGAGTAAGTGTGAATGCTTAGGTACCTAGGGTATGGAAAGGTGGTAATTAGCACAGCGGGATAATTGATGTGTAGATTGCAGCATGAACAAATGCTTTGACTTGTTTGTTCTTCTCACTCTTCTACATTCGTTCTCTTCCCACCCTCAACCCCCACCTTTAAAACCCAGCCTAGCTAATGAACACCTTACCTGCTTAGTTAAGCTGATTATGGATATACATTAATCTAAAGGAAACATCCTAGCCTGCGCAAGATACCCAGGTGGTACCTTTTGCTCTCAGCTGCAAAATGAAACTGCCCTCCCTCCCTTCAGAGCTGTCGTTTTACAGCCCCCGAAAGAATAATGCCACCACCATGTACAATATAACAACATCCCCCTTTTTTGGAAATGGGGGAAAGTGAAAATGCACATCAGAACCAGGGAAAATTCTTTAGGAACCTCACCTGAGTAGTAAATGCACTGTCATTTTAGGCAGCATTCATAGGACTTTCTAGTTTAGGGAATCTCAGGATTATAATCACTGGTAGTTTTGCTGTTTCAATAATCTCCGTGTCTCAAAGAGTTATTAAACTTAACGCTTTAAAAATAAATGTAAAACATATCTATGCTTTTGCTTTTCAGTCAAATTTGTTGCATCAGGTTTTCGAAGAGATACGATATGTGGGGAATCCTCTATATGTAGCGCCGTGTCCCTCCCTCTTCCCTTTCCTCCTTTTCTTGAGATTAAGGGCTCAAGTTCTAACTTTTATACAGGCACTTGAACTTGGGAATCCCTAATTGAGGGTGGGCCCACCTAGCTAGGGGCACACCTATACATGCTTGTGTTCGGTGGGAAATAAAATGTTAAATGTTCATGTGATGGTCTCAAAAGACTTCGTCCACCAACTCCTTTCATTTTCCCCAAAAGGCACTATGCCTGGAGCCGAAGGATGCTGAATCTTCTTTCTTTCCTTTCCACAGCCCCTCTTCTCCCTTTTCCCCAACTTAGTAAGCAAACACCTTAGCCGCTTAGTTAATGTGGAAAAGATATATATTTTGTTTTCAGGACTGTGTTTTCCTAGAACATGTTCCACCTATATCTTATGTTTAGCAGGCTCTGACTCTGTAGATGAATATTTATCCAGTGCCCAGCGCTCTTTACTATGGGTTTTCTTAGATCCTGGGGTATTTTAATCATCATTAATCAATTTACCCTCATTTCTGTTTTCCTTTTTTTCTCTCAAACACTTCCTCATATGCGTTTGTTTGATGACTCATAAGGGCACCATACTAAAGATTAAGGATTAAGTTTAATAACTGTAAATTTCAGAAAACTGATTTTAAAATTTGATAAAAGTTGAAGCACTTTGATGTTTACAAGTTATCATACTTCTCTAAATGTCACATCCTAAGTTCTTCAGTCCCCTGTTCTGTTTTACATGCAAGCATTTCTCTGGTTGCTGAACATCTGGTCAGTAATAGCATTAACCTTACAGATAAGTGGGTTCCGACAAGGTTGGCCTGCCCTGCTCTATGCAATGGTAGCAGTGGAATTATGACTGGGGTAGTTAATTAATAAGGAGCTTATGAAAAGGTAGAGAAAATTTGCATAACCAGCTCTTACTTGCTTGCTCATAAAACATATGATACTTATTATGTCCAACATACCCATATATGTTCTTTCTTTGATCACTGGATTTTCTTTTATGGCCATCAAATATGCTATTTATTTATTTATTTATTTATTTATTTATTTTCATTAGCCTTTCTGTGTCTCCAAGTTACTTCCATCTTGTTTATTCTTCATGATAGCACCCTTTTGATGAGAAAAGAACACATTTTTTTTCACAACTCTCTAAATTCTTCTCCCCATCTATGTTAAATTAAAGACAAACTCATGAGCCATAAACTATGCACCAGACCCCTCAGACAAGCTGAAGACATTTTATCCCTTGAAGCACGGTGATCCTTAACTAGTAGCTGAGTAAGGGATTCTAGGTTTACATGACCTTCTGATGGGCCCATTTGGCCTCTCTAATGGGCCAATTCCAAGAAGGAAGTGCAGAGAGAGGAAAGAACCTTGTGCCAGAAGCTAGAAAAGCTCAGCAATGTGAATACTCCTATCTGTCATGCAATTTATTTTTCTGTAGGCCCTGGTGTCAGATTGCTTACATTTGAATGTGAGCCCGGCTGTTTACCATCTAGTGACTTTTGGCAAGAGATTTCACCTGCCTCAGTGTCTTCTTCTCTTGTACCGGAGATAATGACAGTGGCTATCTCACTGGGTGACTATGAAGAATTAGGTAAGTCTAATAACCATGTAAAGCACGCAGAGCCTGGCCCATAGTAAGTGCTTAATAAATGCTCGACACTATTATTGTTGGTTGTTGTTATTTGCTAAGTCCAGGGACAGTTTGAAGGGACAGTAGGTTCTGTACATTTCTCTCATTATCATTTTGTGACTAGATCCTATGATAATTTACAGTAGTCACATTGAGCCAGTAAGAGTTCATTATTTCTCTAATTTTGGCAAAGGGCAATGGAGGGCACTGAAGGTCATAACATTTAAACACGAAACATAAAATTTAGGAGTCTGGAAGTACCTGCTGTGGAAAAGGAGCACCCAGACACTAAACTAGGTACAGTACTGCCACCCTGTAAAGAAGGCAGTAGAATTCCATTTTGCAGAAACAGCAGCTCAAGGTTCACTATGATAAGGGACATACTGAAACTTCATGCAGCTAAGTGGTGAAATTGAGTTTTCCATTTTTCATCTGTCTGACCTCAAAAGGCATCATCTCTCTGAATGCTGCATCACACTTTTTGAAACCTTGCACGCAAGGTACATGCTAAAAAGAGATTTTATGGGTTTTGACATTTATGTTGCACACATTCAAAAGAGATAAAAATAGACTCCATGCTGCTGATATAATTACTAGAGGCTATAAAAGCCATGCAAAAATCTGGAGGGGGGGGCGTGGGAATAGTCAGGGAAAGGACATAAACAAGGGAGTGGTGACACAAACTAGGACAACACACTGTCCTTAATCCCTTCTCAGAACTCCCCACAGTCTTGGTAGAGTTCCACCATATAAGATCAAGGCTTTATTTTGAACTTGGAAATCTCCCCATTTCCAGGCAGTGGCAATGCCAGCAAGCCACAGGTGGGCTCCACATGAACAGGTGAGAAATGCGACTAGAAAGGGGAGGATGAGGATTTGATGCCCCTAAAAGAGCACATCAATCCTAATTATCCTGCCTGGGTGCTCTGCTTACTTAGGTATTTAGTTTTTAGGCAGACGCTTTAGGAGAGTTTTAGGCAGATGAGAGTCCATGCCTTGGAAATCCCAGAGAAGTTAAGCAGCATTAGGAAGAGAAACGGGCTGAGGTCTCAGCCTGCCCGCGCTGTGGTAAGGAAGCCACACTGCCCTGAGCTGGCATCGCTGCCTGTGGCCGGCCAGCCAGCCCTCAGCATCTCTGTTACAAATGGAGGGAAACATGAGAATGAGTTTCTGCACTGCACTTCAGAGGAGGCAGGCTGGAGAGGAAGCAGGGTAAAACCTGAACTCAGAAGACAGGGAGAACTGTTCACAAAAATGTGCTTCATTATTTCTTCCTGGCTCCCTGTTCATTACCATTGTGGTTTTTACAATATAAGCTGAAACCAATACTAATGTAACAACTTAAGTGTCAAACTAAAACCAATGACAGTTCCCTTCCACTCCAGCAACACCACTCATCCCTAACAAACAGCAATACTAAAGAAACCCACGAACACCTATTCTATGAACTCCTTTAAAAGCCCAAATCTTTGCTTGTGGGTTGGATGTCAGGCAGGTGGTAGTGTCTAAAACTCAGACCAGGTTGGATTTAGTGCAAGATGAGGTTTGCTCTGGAAACTTTGTATGTTCCTTTCTGGATTAGAACAAAGGTGAATGCCTTGACACAGCATTGTGACTGTTTTAAGAGCTGGCCTTGCTTTTGACCATTCATGTGGTTGCATCCTTCACCAGAAAGTGACTGTGAAACCAAATTCATCATTCTTGAGGAAAAGGACAAAAACTGGGGTGAAATGATAAATGATTTGCTAAAGGTTACAAACTGAGTCAGGGGAAGCCCTGAAGATTTCTAGTTTAGTACAGGATTTACATAATTCAGTTTCGGAGGAGTTGTTAAACTTCTGCAGTGCTTTGGGGGGAGCGAATGATTTATGGTGTTTCAGACATACTATAATCATTCTGATCAAATATTTTAGGATAGCCTGTAATAGGCTTTAGAATAACGTATGTTGTATTTATTGTAGCAATTCCAGTGGAAAATATAAACTAATTTTATTTTCACTTATTTAAAATCAGAACCATAAAAAGAAGTATGTGATTTATAATTACACCTTACTTAACAGCAGGTTTGAGTCTGGTTCCG